>JARKHS020002857.1:0-21989 GCA_030143305.2 Amblyomma americanum
TTGGCGTTGGCTTTCCATAGGCTTCCTCCTTCCTCAGTGGGCCTGAAAACTACAGGAACACCGGTAGCTCTCTTTTTCTTGTACGATACAACTGTAAATGATGCTTGGTCCATGTCCTCTGGATGGTCGGTCAGAGGCTCGTTGCTGGCTTGGTCGTCGCGCAGTCTCTTGTTTGGCAGGGCATGGTCTGTAGCCGCAACTACAGGGGCCGCTGGACCCGCCGCTGGCGCTGCTGCCATCAGTGCAGCATGGAGTTCATTCAGCTGGGGGTGATGTTTAGTGTCGGCGTTGATATGGCGCACAACGCCGAGGAGGTCGCTTGACGTGCTTTTGCCGGCGGCCAGGGACCCCCAGGTTGTCGCACGTCGAGGACACACGCCGAAAAGACTGGAAAACCTCTGAAGTGAGAAAATAAAGCCGAGAATTACGGACCGGTGTCAGACAGCCGGCCCACTAATCGCCGTCTTCTTCTGTCTTCAACCGGGATGGAGCGCATTCAGTACGTATGTATCTGAACGCGTCCCAGTTGCTGTGCTTGATTTTGCGGCGAGGGGCGCTGCTGTGTGTGCCTGTGAATGTTGTGCTGAGCACATAGTGGTCGCTGCCTATGTTCATGCCGAGGTTTTCCCAGCGGACGTCTGTGATGTTTCGAGCGAAAGTGAGGTCAGGACAGCTGTCCCATGTGACGCTGTGGCCGATGCGGGGGTTTCTGTCGGGGCCGCGGAGTAGTGTAAGTCCCAATGCCTGGGTGGTCTCTCACACTTTGGTTCCCATACGGCCTCATGTTTTGTGAAAATATCCCCACTCCCCGTGCGGCCCATTAAAGTCACCAGGTATGAGAATCATTCCTTTGCGTGCAGCCATGCAGGCCTTACAGACAAGGAAGGCTACTCGTGTACTCTTGTCGATGGGGGCCGTATACCTTTAGAATACGAATAGGGGCTTGTGATGGCGTGCTCGGGAGGACCTGCACGAAGGTGTGTGTAACTTCTGAGCAGTTTGTCAAGTTTATTGGGTGTTAGATTTCGATGGACCAGTATGGCGGTTCTTGGTTTTTCGTTGAGGGTTTTTTGTTGGTTGTATGCGCCGTAGTTTACAGGTTTGGTGTCTGTGTATATTTTTAGAGTGCTATTATGTAAAAGGCATGCGGCAGGGCCTGCAGGATGTGCTCCAAGCCGCACAGCTTTTCCCTGAAGTCCCTGCTGTTGCATTGCCAGCCTTAGATGGGCGAATTAGCCATCGCGTTTGGAGTGCGGCTCGGGGCGCTCACACTGGATGATATCAAAATGGCGCCTCCACGGGCACCCGCGGCTGCACATTCAGACGAGGCGATATCTATTGGTGGTGGGTAGCTAGGGGGATTGGGAGGATCTACAGATTTCGGAGGGGTGATGGGCTGCAGGGGCTCGTGATGGTGTCGGGCCGTATCTTATGGGCTTGAAGGTTGGCTGTCATTGCAGCGCAGCTCTCTACGAGGCGGCAAGTTAAAAAAGCGAACATCTGCAGCAAACGTATGGTCGATGCCGGTCGGTCGCAGGCTCGGTAAGAAGCCCTAACGAACGATGTCGATTTAATATTTCAAAACTTTCATTGAGAACCTCTCTCATCAGACTTGCAACATGCGCTACCGCCTATGGCTATATTCGGACATGTCTCTATTGTAAAACTCCCGACAAGAAAATGTAGGTGATCGCGGAGCAGTTCTCTAATGAATATCTGCCGCCATTCGCTCTATGATGAACATCAAAGGCAGCGTTTCGAAAGGGAAGATGCCCAAACTGTCCCAAAGAATTCATTTCGTGCATTTATCGTTGCCGCGACACCATCTGCCTTGAATGAAACCACAGGGAGAATCGTATTATCGAGGGGCCGCTTCTTCCCCGTCAGGCGTGTTCAAAACGTGGAAAAATTATACACGTCGACTTATACCTGTCGACGTTTATAAAATGGCAAGTATCTTGACACGAGGAGTTTGCGAAGGCACTGGTCAATATGTTAACCTTAAAAAATGCAAATCCCTATCAAGGAATGGTTAGATTTTCTTTAACACACACTGTGCAGAATATACGGCATCACGGTTGGCTTAGGAAGCTTGAGTTTAACAATGAGAGTAGGCCGACGACGTGGAGAACACCGACGGTTTCGAAAATTTTTTTGATCCACGGTCGTTCAAGCGCAAGTGACGGGGCTAAGAAAGCTATTCGGGCCTTCTTATCTAATCATTTCAGGGGACGTATCCTTTAATTTTTTTTTCAGCGACATTGATTGCCATTGGGCTTCGAGCTTCGCGCATACTCTGCCGCCATTTGGTGACACACGTAGTCAGAAGGCGCTGTCAGACACTTCGAAACGCCCCACGGAAACCGCTCGTGTCCGAACGGCGAGTTCCAGGCAACATGCAGCCTGAACGAGCACCTTTCAAAAGAAGCTTTGTGAAAAGGGTGAGTCCGCGCTCTGGACTACCCGAAATCGTCCATAAATAAGTGCAAATACAATTCTTTAACAAAAATTGACAACGTTACTGCCACGATGTTTAATGCGGCAAACTGAGATTACAGATGCGCTAGTCAGCGCTGTTGTTGCTTCACACTTGAGACATAGCATGCCTCAAAAAATTGGTCTTGAAGAACAGAGAGGGCGTTGAACCATCTCAACTTGGATGAACACAGGAATAGCGGCGATTGTACAGACGGAACAGCAGATAGACCTTGCAGCCAAGAGACTCTACGCATCTCCTAATTAACCACCCAGTGATCCGGATCCAGAATGTCGCCTTCCCGGTCTATCCAGCTGAACGAACTCATTACCCCTCCGCCCATTTCTAAACCACTATTCATCTTGTCCCCTCTAATGCCATCTGGCCTCTTCCCTATTGTGAATGACTCAACTGTTTTCTCTACCGCCTGTCTCCTCTTCCTACTCCACTCCTCATTTACTTCCCATCACCCCCTGGGTCGACGGGATTGATGCTGAAGGCGCTGAAGATAAGCGCCGAGTAGCCACCAAGGAGATCGATATGCTCAGTCTGTGATTCTTGGTAGAATAAAGACAGTTTATTCGTTACTATTATTTATTCGCAGTTTCTTCATATGGTACGAGACAGATTGATAGTCAGGGTTTAAACTCGATTAAATCGATTGTACGGCAAAACTAGTTTTTTGACACATTTTGGCGAGGTCAAATTTTGGAAATGGGTGTTTGGGGGTTTGCCGTCCCAAAGCGACTCAGGCTATGAGAAACGCCGTAGTGAAGGGCTCCGGAAAAATTCGACCACCTCAGGTTCTTTAACGTGCACTGACATTGCACAGCACACGGGCCTCTAGAATTTCGCCTCCATCGAAATTCGACAGCCGCGGCCGGGATCGAACCCGAGCCTTTCGGGCCAGCAGCCAAGTGTCATAACCACTTACCCACCGCGGCGGCCTTAAATTTTGGAAATGACCCGGGACAAATCTAGCAGTGACGGTCGTTTCGAGCACGGTCAATTATGGTTCGACATTGATTTTGGTCCAAGTCGGCCAAAGTCAATTTCGGGGGTAGCCAGGCCCAAATTTTTTAAAAGACCGGGGCCAAATAAGAGGTCACCATTGTGTTGGGCACGGCGAAATTCGTGATTAGTAGGCAGAAAATTTGAAAGTACCTATGTGTTATGCTTTTAAATTATTATGGCATCAATGTGGCTAGGTGCCGGCACAAGATCGATTATTAGCGCTTTCGCACTAATATATAGGCAATAATAAGTGGTCGGAAAATATCGTCATGTTTGTGTTGCTGGATCTTGGAGTTATAACTCGGTCTCAGACATGTCTTACGTACATTCGCGGTTTACAGCTCGCCTACACGCGGCTGCATGCTCTCAGTGCTAGCGAAAAATTCAAGGAGGATTAAAAGTTTTTTCTCTGTATTCAGAATAGTTCCTCCCGCCATGAAGTTCTCTTGCCTCGTTAAGGCGGCAATATCTGGACTCGATTGAAACAGGAAGCGTGCTGCCCTCTTTTAGCGGCACGGAAAAGTAGCCTGATGTGCCGTTAGGTTCGGCTAGAGAGGGTGCAAGGTAACTTCGCGTTTAAATCACAGACCTGCGTTTGTTGGCACTTAAGCCACCGAAAATAAAACTGAAGTGTTATGGGAATGCAACGAAAATCTGTAATGCACAGCCACTACTATGCGCTTGTTACTCGCATGTCACTGGAGAACTAAGTCACGAAGATACCTCAAATATTCCAAAGGACGCGAGTGCTCAAGACAAATTAAAACACAGTTCATTAAAAGCATGTTCTTCATATCTATATTCCAGAACCATTTTAGCACACATAAAGGCAGACACGAAAGGCAAGAAAGACAAAGGACAAGCGATAGCTTTCTTCGGACCATATTTCCTCCTCAGGCAGCATAATATAACGAAATTACGAGAAGCACTGTGTATAAGCGTAAACAATGCAAGTGAAGCAAACCGATCAAGGTGCAATGATTTAGTCGAAATGAGCGCCACAGGCGTATCTCCAACAACCTCAATTTCTCTGTATTTTATACAAAAGGCTTTTAACACCTGTCGTGCATTTTTGTCAGAAAGCCTTCCTGAAATATTTTACTTCGTGTGTAACCGTGCATCACACCGTCTGCAGTGGGTGTCATGGATAGATAAATGAATTATTAACTCATTTAGCGATATATCAAGGGTTCTCTTGAAGACGTAGTTTCTCTATTCTGAACACAATAGCTCAGAAAAATCGTGTCTGCGTGCCTAACTGCGTTTCTTATTGGGATTTTATCACTTCCTTTATAGAGAAAAATGGTGGCGGTGCAGCAGCTTTAGATATCTCACAGTATCTTTACACACACCACAATTCCACAACGTCTGCATGATTGCTGAGGTATCCACTGAATAATATGTCCGTAATTTTTAAGTTTATATTGGCAATATTCTGCACAGTGCTCTATCACCTGCATTATAGTGTAAATATGGTCTTTTGTAGAGTACTCTTTAAGAATGCCTGCCTTGTACTATGGTTGGTTGTCGTCTCCGTTTGTCCTGGTTGGAATAGGAATTGCCCTCGTACATAATGTCTACGAAACGGACAATAATTTGATTGGTCTGTAATTTTTCAAGTGCATGACGCCCTCTTTGTGATGAATTCGGATAATATTTGTGCTTTTCTCCATGTCGGTGCGGTCAAGAACATGAGAGGTTCTCTATTAAAAGCCGTCAATTTTTAACCGCCGTCCTTGAACAGACCTGCTGTCACCAGATATCACCAGCTGCAGCCCCTCTTTGCATTGTTGTTTTTGCTGTTGTCCTCTGTTGGAGTGGCACATACCGAAAGCTGGGGATTGGCCAGGTTGCCCTGTACAGTCAAACAATTGTGAAACATTGACTTATTTATTGTAGCCGACATTAAACTTTGTGCTAAAATATTGTGTAGAATAACTAACAAATGGGAATCCCTTGCGCAATGATGAAATTGTCCATATAGTCACACGCTGGGTTGAGGACATATCCCCTGACCCTTACACACAAAAAAAAGAAGAGCCAGAATAGAAAGAGAAATCCCTAATTGAGCAAGGTGAATCTGGAGATAAGGATTTCACGGAGAAGCGAACCATGGACAGAAGAGGAGAAAGTTGTCTAGTGTTTAAATTTCACTACTTGCTTCACAATTTTTCGATAAAGGGAACCCCGATGGGAACAAATTTAGATTTAGTCATAGAATTCCGTACCGCAAAGGGATCAAAGATACCTCGCATTGCCGTGACCTGCTTAAGCGCACACTCCTAGGGAAAGCCAATTTTCGAATATACGATGTAGCAAGGAGAGGCTCGTGACTTAAGGAATGCAGTTGTAGGAACCATTGGAAACGGGCTGTTGTCGATAGGACCATGTTTGGAGTAATTGGTGCCACAGGTCCGCCGCGGGCAGATGTTCCTAAATAATAAAACATCACGTTACCATCAATGCCAAAATGCCGAGGTATCCATTGAAAGCGCTCCTCTTTAGCTTGTAGTGGAATGAAAAATTTTAGGGAACGGCCCAGAATAGCGTCCGTCAACCATTCGAGTGCAGTCAGGACGGAAAGTCTGTCAGCCAATATAGTAACCTAACTAAGCAAGAGACCACCAGTCAGGCTAGTTGAATCACTAGAAATTCAGCAGCGAACGAAGGCGTATAATCAGGGCCCCGAAAGGAATAACTGCTATCAAGAGCGTAGGAATAATTGCCAATAGCTGTCATTTCCTTTCGCTCTTTTCCTTTTGCTCTTTCCCTTTTGCTCTTTTCCAATAGCTGTCTTTTCGAGATGCTCTTAAAAACCCATTAAAAAAGTTGATAGACAAATTCTCTGCATTTCTTGGGAGGGTATTGTCAAAGTGAATACCAAGATAAGCCTTTAGGGTGGGAAAATTTAACACAGAACTGATTGGGACTGAAGTTTTAGATAGCAGAGAATTTGTTAAACCCATCGAGTTAGCTTATACCTGGGTCGAATAATACCGGAGAACAGGGTCAGGGATGTCTTAAATATGGGGCTAGCAAATCCTCGAATAGGCAATCCTTCTAAGGATTTCTTTACTTCTTTCTTCGTTATAGATAGAAGGTCCAGTTTTTCACCAATACAGGTTCTGACATTGTTGCCCCGGTTACATCGGCGTGTGTATAAATTTGTATAAAAGAAATCTCGACCACATTATCTATCTAATTCATAATGGTGACGACATTGCCTTGCTTGCCTCTGAAAGTACAGAACTTATTTTTACCTCAGCCTAGCTTCCTCCTAATATTTTCCAAGCTGCCTCCATTCTGTAGAGCCTGCTCTATTTCTCCCAAGTTGAACTGCAATATATCAGTTACCTTGCGCTTACTTATAAAACTATAGAGCTGGAGCAGTTCATTTCAGTGAGTTTAGTTGAAGATTTTTATGCTCCGACATTTCTTGGTCAGATTTTTGTTTCCCAATAGAGGTTACCGGTGTTCTACCTGACCATCCTACCACGTACTTTTAATGCAAACACTTTCATAATATATCTTACATTAATATTTTTTCGCTTGAACACAAAGATCGTCAAGATATGTTATATCTGTATGTTTGATACGCAGCGATAACTTAAATTCTTGTGCTTTCACTCAGCGCCAACTCGTTTATTGACTTTTTTCATATTAGTGTCTGGTTACTCGTGCGTTTTAGGCAAATTCGCGGTCTGACAATCTTATGGTCCCAACGTTGCGCCTTGTCGAGCAGCTCCACACCCTTCCTGAAATCAGAGTGAGTGCAAAATATGAAGCCAATTTCATTTTGTTCTCAACATTCGGGCCACTCGATCTCCGCTTCCAGTCATCCCTTTGGCAGGATCAAAGTATACAGGATTCGGGAATGGTTTGGTTCTGCAGACTCTGCTTGTTCTCCCTGCTGTTCCTAGAAAAACCTATGCCAGTCACCTATTCCTTGTTCTCCAGCCAGTCCTTGGCCATTAATTTACCCACCAGAACAGTACATTGCGTTTCTTTCTTTACTAATTCCCGTTTACAGGTCTTCACAAAAGATTTCGACTATCTGGACATAATAGCTGGAAGGAGCAACGTAGCTCGGTATTGCGTTCAATTTAAATCTTTATAGCCTGATTATCATTTTGACCACCCTATAGGTAATGCAATAAAAATCTTTGATTTTGGAATCAATATCCTTTTAAACAGCAATCCCGAAGTTGGTTGTCGTCTGTCCGCTACACCAAGATAGCTGATTTGCTCTGTATGTGCTTCAGTTGTAAACCTGATCTCATTTTGCCCTGTGAAACCGTATTTTTTGCATTATAATACCTTGAAAAGCACTGCTAGATTAGACTTATTGAATAAGGTTATAACCTTAATCTTTGCCAGTGCCTGTTTCCGATGACCTAATCATTGATACAAGCTTGCGGAGCACGATGGTATATTTCGGTTCAAAAATCATAGATGATCAGACTGATAATGACGAGAAATGAAACGTGCTTGAAGCATCAAGAGGTCTTCTGTCAGGACTTCAGGGAGTTTGAAGGTTTATCATCAATTAAGGATGGCTGACATCAATGTTCACTCGCAGTTCTAGAGGTCCATTTATGCGAGGTAACAAATTGTATAGAATAAAATACTCAGTTGACGGTTACTGTAGGCAGCAGTGAACAAAGCGCATGGGACGCCAAGAAGTTCCGTGCGACTAAATTTACGGACAGGCTGCCGAGTGCCACCCTCAGTCCCTCTCCTTAGACTTGGGAAGAGGGCGCTGTTGCAATAATTCCCACACTTCGAGGACGACGTGGTACCGTCGTACGGTTTGTGGAACTCTGTATTCTTATCGCTTTTGTTGAGAGCCAGGAAATTAAGTGAAAATTTCATTTTGTTGGCTGCATGCGATGCCCTAAACAGCGCCATGGTCATCAATTAGACTGACGTCAATCAATGGTCTCGGGATATCCAAAGTCTAAGGTTGTAGGCCGCTCGCTGGCAAAGACTGCTGGCATGTTCACGCCAACCTACTTCTCCACGCGCTGGCCTTTTCCAGACCTAATGACTGCGGCACTCCTCTAAGGCCAGTTGTCACCTGTCTATTTTGAAAGGAGCAGCAGCTCGCAAGTTTCGGTGGAAATGTTATGCATCCACTCCTTAAGTTAGTACTACTTCCTTGGAAAGACTTCATTCACAAGTCGATAAACAGGTATCTGCTGCTGGTGGTGAAGGCAACACCACTACTTTCACGACTCCAGATTTTCTTACAGCGCTAGACAGTGCCAAATAGAAGACAGTGCCATGCGCGGACATCAGTCTTTTTGCTTTTAAACTAATATTAGTCTATAGTTTGGTTTAAGGACTTTAAGATTCCGAAGCAGCAAAGGTTATGAGGGATGGCTTAGTGGAAGGTTCTCGATAATTTGACCACTACGGCTGCTTTAAAGCTCAGTCCCTTCGCTTAGTAGACTAGCCTAGAGCATTTCTCCTTAATCTTATTGCGACAGCCAGAACGATATCGAACCCGTGTCTTTCGCTTCTGCAGGCAAGCACCATAAACACTGAAAATACAACTCAAATAAACCCGTGCAAAAAAAAAAACTACGAAAGGGCGCAGCAAACACGACGATGGAGATGTTATGGGACTTGCAAAGTACAGGTTGTTTACAAGACGCCAATGTCATGCGGTCGCGCCAATGTGATGCGGTCGATGCTTTATCGGCCAGAAAGGCCGTTGAGTAAATGTACAGCAGCGAGGGTATTTTTGACTTTTGGTAAACCGACAAGGGCACAGAAGGAAAGAGAAAAAAGTACGAAAAAAAGAGATAAATGTGTAAGCCGATGTTGTTTGATACACCGACTTTATTGTACTAACCTGATCAATTAACAAAGGAAGCTTCTGAAGCTTTTCGTGTTTAGAGGGATGGGGCTTAATGCGTCCGTCCTCCTCTGCTCAGCTGTATGATAGGGAACCTGCGCTTAATTGGCCTGGCGATATGGGTGAAAACTCGTCTGGTTGTGATTTTTCGTTTACGCAACCATTCCCTCATGCGCATACCTCCAGATTACAAAAGCCGCCGTCTCTTTAAAATAATTTTCAATTTGCTGCACAGCGCCGTCTTTGTCTTTCGCACTCTTAGTGTATTTCGCTCTGGTTTATTTAAATATCAGTTCTTTCTATGCCAGATCGCCGTCCCACTGTGAGTAATTCTGTGCTCCCTTAACTACTGGAGAACAATAAAAATTTGAGCTTGACGATATCGTGCCACAGGGTTGAAAATACGCTACAAACATTTCCATTCCAATACCCGGGAAGCCGCCGAGGACGTTGCAATCCTGTAGCTTAAATAACTTGTGAAAACAATGTGCAAGCTGGCAGAGATTGCGGCAGCTTCTTGACTGCCATGGTGGTGCCTGCACCGCTGTTGGCGCCATGTCGCCCGTAATTTATTCCGCAATTCTTAGATACAAAATTTGCATTCGCTGTTATGGCGTCATCACTGCTGTCTTAAAACCTTCCCCGTAATTTACGCACCATCATCGCAATGAACAACGAAAGATACAAGACAGCACCAGCTATCACACAACACCAAGACAGCAAGGCAGCATAGCAAGACACACAGCAAGACAGCACCAGACACAAGACAGCACCAGGACGCAAGTGAAATGCTGCAGCTTAAATTTTGAGTTAAATGCCTTCAAGCCAGAAAACTTGCAATAAGCCTGATAGGAAATGCTATGAATTCATTTCTTGTGCTTTGATGAGTATCCCAGGATTTTGTTTTGTCATTGAAAGCGCTACATGTTGGCTCTATGCTGCTACACGGTGCGCAAGTTCTTTCTTACATTAACCCATGTATTCGTTTTTTCATGAAAAGCAAGGCAAATTGCTTTATTGTGAAACCATGCGCACTTCATATCCGCAAATTAAACATCCTAGCGCAAGCTCATAATGTGCTCGCACTAAACAGCTCACTTAAGTGGCTACCCTACAATCCCCTTTAGTTGCAAGAGCTTTCTGTGAGCAAAAGTGCATACATGTCAGTAGGAAAACGCTGCTGGTGCCGTAAACTAGGACACAAATTTATACGTCTCCAACTTTCTGCGTCAAAACCTCAAAAAACCTCGACAGTTAAAATTTTAGCCTTGACAGTCTACTAATCAAGAATGGTTTTTGCATTGCATGGTTGACTTAAGAAGAGACGAATCAGTTGTTGGGTTTGCTTTGACGCAGTTCAGAGGAAAACTGGTCTTGTGAACTTGTGTGTCGCACGGCATTAGATGTCGATGATTGTCTAACTAGGGCCATTTTACCAAGCCTAGTTCCAAAATATAAAACAGGAACAAACTGTATGGTGATGAGGGCTAGCTAGCAAAGCTCAATTTATTAGGTAAACTATTATAACAGCGGTGTTTTACTTGTTGGCTCAAGATTAGCCATTCGAACTCAATGTGAGCTGATGCTTTGCATTGAAAACTCCCTAATGCCAGAGCTACGGACTAATTTTGCTCTGTGGTACTTTGTAAAACTGAGGGACAACGCAGGCACCGACATTTGTCGCCCAAGATTAAATAATTTGGCTTCTTCACTTGGCGATCATATTATTAAACTACACACCCATGTGCCCAATCGCTCAGTCATTATCAATGCACAATTCGGTAGTCAGGGTTGTGAAAGAACAACATCAATGTGTTGTTCTTGACAGCCTGCCGTTAATCGAGATTGGGTGCTCGGAACAACATTTCTCCTTTTCTATGTACCGGTGCGGACATAAGTAAATGGAGCACGCTGTTCTGTTCTAGTTGGAATTACGCCTTCTTATATCGAACATAAAAAAATATAAATTGTCCACGAGACAGCGCAATAGCGTCCACTACCAGCCTGCACTCGGCACAGCTGCCAGATTCATTCAGACATCGTGTGAAAAATGTTAGACGCCAATAGCTTAGTATGTATACTTTTGTTCGCACCTGTACGTGGCCGTGGTCCAGGAGGCAATCGCTATGTCCACTATGACATGCCTTGTCATCCACACGGACTCCCTTCAAGCAGTATTCGATCTCTGTTGCATGAGTCGGAGCACAGGTTCTATCCAAAATTTACATCCCCAGCCGCTTAAACACCATAACCAATTGGCATAGAAACGCACCCATGTGGCCACTGGATTCGCGCAGCCATGCATATTTTTCGAGCCACCTGGTGAACCTCACATCGTCACCACTTCAACTAATTCCTGATGACACCACTTCGATATGTAAGGAACACCTTCGGCACAAGCACATATACTCTAGGTCCTCTGTTTACGTGAGCCGGCTACCATGGTTTTCCCATTGCACGGAAGAGTGCGCTTCGGAGGGCCCGGTAGTGGTCTCCTTTACTTCAGTAACCCTGAAACCTCCCTCACCTTCGAGCCATGTTTCCACGCCCTTGGTGTCTAGAATGTTTGTCCATGGAGCTCGAATCCCACATTCATAAAAAGTCAGAATTAAACACCTAGAAGTCAGTAACATATCATTTACTTGCAACTAAGAGAATAAGTCAATCTTGACGAAAAAGAGGCACATTGCGATCTAAACAACTTGTGTGCCACCGAATTGCAAATTTTGAGGAAATAAATGTTTTCAAAAATTTGCCATTATTTTTTTGCAGGAGCTGCTACTGGGCCCCTGTCCGCTCATTAAATACGTTTATCAGCTTTTAATCTGCTTACCAGAAGTACGCCGGTCAGCATGACCGTCGAAGCAGCCGCCATTTTGATCGGGAGGATTTCACAAACTGTATTTTTATAAAGTTTAGCAGGATGCGCTGTTGGGCAAGGTGGTTCATTGCAATAGGAAACATTGGTTGCGCTTTCTAGACAATCACATGTAAGAAGACAGGACAGGCGCAAACTTCATCCGGGATGTGGCCTTTCTTGAGGTATAGGCCCACAAGTCTTGCACGGCAGGAAGTGCTGATGATACCCGACATGACCGCTGATACTTGGCACGATGAAGGGAAAACACAAAAGGAAGAGCCCGATGTAGAAGAAATGAAGTTTAGCAGGATGCGTTGTTGGGCAAGGTGGTTCATTGCAATAGGAAACATTGGTTGCGCTTTCTAGACAATCACATGTAAGAAGGCAGGAAAGGCGCAAACTTCATCCGGGATGTGGCCTTTCTTGAGGTATAGGCCCACAAGTCTTGCACGGCAGGAAGTGCTGATGATACCCGACATGACCGCTGATACTTGGTACGATGAAGGGAAAACACAAAAGGAAAGAGCCCGATGTTGAAGAAATGAAGTTTAGCAGGATGCGTTGTTGGGCAAGGTGGTTCATTGCAATAGGAAACATTAGTTGCGCTTTCTAGACAATCACATGTAAGAAGACAGGACAGGCGCAAACTTCATCCGGGATGTGGCCTTTCTTGAGGTATAGGCCCACAAGTCTTGCACGGCAGGAAGTGCTGATGATACCCGACATGACCGCTGATACTTGGCACGATGAAGGGAAAACACAAAAGGAAGAGCCCGATGTAGAAAAAATGAAGTTTAGCAGGATGCGTTGTTGGGCAAGGTGGTTCATTGCAATAGGAAACATTGGTTGTGGGCCTATACCTCAAGAAAGGCCACATCCCGGATGAAGTTTGCGCCTGTCCTGTCTTCTTACATGTGATTGTCTAGAAAGCGCAACCAATGTCCAATAACAATGACCTCTCTGTTTACAGGGCGGTTATGCAGATTATAAAGGACAGGATGCAGGTTTGGGCGGAGAAAAATGGGTGCTAGAAAGTTACAAAATGGGTTCCAGAAACAAAGCAGGTTGAAGGACAGTCTGTTTTCATTGTCGTAGTGTATGAGATTGCTTAAAAGGAACACATGCAGCCCCTATGGCTAGCATTTCTGGATATTAGAGGAGCCTACAACAACGTTATTGGATAGTATTTGTGGGACATACTGAGCACATTGGATGTAGAAAGTGGAGTAATTCCTTTTTTAAAAGGTATATATAAATGTAGCACAGTGCTTATAAAATATAAAAAAATGTATCAGGGCCTAAATAAATACAGCGGGGGCTTAGGCAAGAATGTCCCCTGTCTCCATTTTTGTTCATGTTGTACATTAAAGGGTTAGAGACCAAACTAGGGAGGAGCGGACTGGGTTTCAACATTTATTTTTTCAAACAAAACGAATACGTTAAAGTTATTACCGGGACTAAAGTGCGTAGAGATATAGTGCTAATGGCTGACAATAAGGAACTTTTCCAGAAATTGGTAGACATCTGCGGTATAGAGGGAGATAGAATAGGGTTAGAGTTTAGTAAAAGAAAATCTGCAGTCATTATATGTAATGGTGAGGGCGGCGAGAATAGATATCAGGAGTTAACGCTAGTAGTGGATAAGTACAAGTATCTTGGGGTGTGGATAAATAAGGATGCTGAGTATTTGACAGAGCATGAAAAATATGTAATAAAAGAAGTAGTAGGAATACAGCTGTCATGAAAAACAGGGCATTGCGGAATTACAATAAGTACGAAGTGGCAATAGGGATCTGGAAAAGGGTGATGTTTTCTATTCTAACTTTAGGCAATGCGGTCCTGTGCACGAGACCAGGCGTTCAAGCAATGTTCGAAATCAAACAACGCGACGTAGGGAGGCTAGTTTGGGAACACATGGCAATACACCTAATCAGAGTGTACAGGATGATATGGGATGGGAGCCGTTCGAGAGCAGAAAAGCTAGTAGTAAGATAGCATTTGAAGAGCAATTGAGAAAAATGGCGAAAAGCAGTGGGCTTGGAACGTTTTCAAGGTACCTGTACATGAAACATGTGGACACAAAATAGAGAAACCGAACTAAATAATGACAAGCAAATATTTAGACCGCAGGTGGGGAGAAAATCAGCAATTATCGGTAATCAAAAAAGGTTTAAAGAAACAGAGAGAGCACTGAGGACGGCAGGGATTCTGATGAAATCGGCACTGGGAACATTCAGGATCTATAAGCAGGAAACTGCCAAAGGAAATATCTATGATAATTGTAGGGGAAGCTCTTTGCTGTTCGAGGCCAGGACGGGAGTGTTGCGGACTAAGATATATACAGTCAGGTACCTTGAGACGACACGTTTTGCTGTGCGTGTGGAGAGGAGGAGCAAACGGCTGAACTCTTGATACTTTTCTGCAAAGGACTTCACCCTACAGCGGAAAGCAGCGGGGCTGATTCATTCAAAGCATTGGGGTTTAATTACGTTGATGGAAAAATTGATTTTCAGCGGGTATAAGTAACCAAGCGAAGGTTGTCTTATTGGTGGATAGGTGGCTTGATTTAAATGGTTCAGCCTTATTTATCCATTCATCCATCCATCCAACCATCCAACCATCCATCCATCCATCCATCCGTCCCTCCGTCCGTCCGTCCGTCTGTCCGTCCGTCCGTCCGTCCGTCCGTCCGTCCGTCCGTCCGTCCGTCCGTCCGTCCGTCCGTCCATCCATCCAACCATCCATCCATCCATCCGTCCCTCCGTCCGTCCGTCCGTCCGTCCGTCCGTCCGTCCGTCCGTCCATCCATCCATCCATCCATCCATCCATCCATCCATCCATCCATCCATCCATCCATCCATTCATCCATCCATCCATCCATCCTTTCATCCGTCCGTCCGTCCGTCCGTCCGTCCGTACCTCCATCCATCCATCCATCCATCCATCCATCCATCCATCCATCCATCCATCCATCCATCCATCCATCCATCCATCCATCCATCCATCCATCCATCCATCCATCCATCCATCCATCCATCCATCCATCCAATGATCCATCACCCAGTTTATTTTCCTTTCTGTCATTTCATGGATGCTTTTCACAACGTTCATTTCGTGTATGTTTTAAATTACTGTCAAGCTGCTGCCATTTTTAAGTAAGATATTCTGAGGTGCCATGTATTGCTGCATCATGTCATGTGTAATGGGCAGAGTGCGAGGTGGACTTCACTAAAACTGTTGAAAAGGCAATTATCTGTGTGCACAACCCTCAGATTAAATACCAACAGCCTTTCATGCAATTCAGAGTGGTACGCTCCGCAGCATCGCAAGTTTTGAGGAAAAGTACAGGTTTGCACTTTAGAATTTCACCTGGAGACTCCAGGTCTACTACCCAAATTGCCCAAATTCTGGACAACGATACTGCTTGGGCGACACGGAAAACTTATCGACTGCATTTTGTCAAAATTTCAAAAGGTTTTCCCGGGTATCCTGCAGTGCAGTGGCCCTAAGGAACGTAATACGCCATGCTCGATGCACCGAGTTGAACACTGGCCATAGTTACGACTACGCTGATCTCGTTTCATGATCAGGAAGCTGTGCTTACATCTTTGGTTTGTGCTATTCCCATCTATTTAGCATACTCGCCTGTAAGAAGATTCGCCAGATTTTCGTTACGTGGAGAAAATACGCGCATAGAAAAGAACTGATACAGTTTCGATCATTTTTCTTTATTGATTTAGCTTGAAAAATGTGGCGCTAGGCGACAGCAGTATATCCCCAGGTGGTGGATATGCCGCACATATTCTTGCCTCGGGCTATGTACACGTAACCTTCCGCTCCCCAGTCTGTTCCCCAGCTGCAGGGCACAAAAACAGTTCATAGAAGTTAGAGATGCCTACACTAAGAGTTCCAATCCTCAATTCTTAGTGTTGAAGAAGGCTTAAAGACTTAGTTCTCATAAAAATGAGCTCAAATCACCAGTGCGCAGCTTGAATTGTAAATAATAGACTATTTCGAACAGGTATGCCTAAATTCGGTTGGCGCCAGCACTGATGTGCAGCATGATGTCATGGTCAACCGGCTAACCTGCACACAGTCCTGAAATTCTCGCCATTACAGGCAAGCACTGATTTTTACGTGGTTTATTCAGTGTTGTTGGAATGTTTAAAGAAATCGCATCTTGACGCCACTGAATGCGGGTGCAAATGCCTAGCGGCTACTCGGGCCTCATTTAGAATCTTAATAAAGTGTGTTCGACTCAATGCCAGCGAATAAAACTTGATAGAAAGATCTTCTTGCTGTCATAAAACGAATTATATGTGTGTACTTATGCACGAATTATATGTCTGTACATGCAGGCTTGACTAGCTGAGTTCGGGCTTTTACGTAAACGAACATACAGGTACAATTATATTGCGCTCAAGAACAATCAAATACTGCTGCATAATGAGAAGAATTGAAAATATCGACGGCTTCCTTATAGGTCGCCCCGCACATTTCACTTTCATTTTTGCAGGCAAGGAAAATGTTATAGAGAAATTTGCTGTACTTAGCTAAAAAACAGAGAAAAATATGCAAAGGAGAAGCGTAATCAGCGAGAAATTAAGAACGAAAAGGCCGAATATACGCTTAGGCATTTCGTTACCTTGATTGTAAGAGGATTTGTTGAGATTCATGTAATGAAACTTTCACGTGATCAACTTTTTCGTATTGTATTACCTCCCGAAAATGATTATCCTAGCTAATATTCCCCGTAAATTATATACATAGGAAGGACTGTCTTTTACTTCGTGTAGCGACGCATAACTTTACACTTGTGTAAAGCTATTTGAAAATTATTGTAGGCTGTGCTTTACTAACGATTGCAAATGTTAATCAGCAAGATATGCATATCTTAGTTGAAGCATAACTGTTCTGTTTTATTCACATACAATGTGCCACTTTCCATTGACATCATGCGGCTAGGGCTCTATGCGGCACAAAAAGTAATCGTGCAAATGCCGCTTGGCGAGAAGAGCTCTTGCGGCTTGCCATAAACTGGGACGAATTCTCCAAATTCACTAAATAAGATAGAGACACCAAAATATTTTACGTCCAGGAAATGCATAGCGTTGGAATGAGTGATGTTTATGACATACCACTACCCCGGGTAAAAGCAGATGGAGATGGTTGGCGTGATAGGTGGAACGTCACATGACATGGACACATCCCTACTCTTTCGACCAATCAGTGATTTTTATGACAGAATGCTAGGCCAGCTTGAAGAACCGGCGATTTCTCTGACAAACAATAACACAGGGTTTTATCCCCAATAAGGCTTCTGCTTGCTTCAATGTTGGTGGAGAAAGTGTCCGGGGAAAAGTTAGGCAATGAGGTAGAGGTGGCGGTGGAATAGGTGACATGTTATGTAATCTTACGACGTCGTAACTGTCTATACGGAGTGAAGTTTATGACAGACCACAATAACGAGTTTCTTCCGTGCTGAGGCTTCTGTTTGGGGCGAATGAATGAATGCAAACTTTATTGGTCTACTGAGAAGGAGCCCCCAGGTCCCGGGTCCCGGCACGCAGGCCTGGGACGCCGGAAAGGAATGCTCCGCAGACAAAGGACTAGTGCGACTCAGGTTACCTGATGACGTCAAAATTATCTCGACCAGTCGGCGAATTTTTGAACAGACCAATAGCCCGTCGTTTTTCGAATTATTGGACAGACCACTGCGCCTTGTGCTCATTTTGAGAGGCATCGGATTCTCTCGCATAAAAAACCTCTTGTTTTCTTCTCCCCTTGTGCATGCACGTGGGGCCGGGCACCATTTTTTTCATCTGTTTAAAATTTTTGCTTTAACGAATATCCCACGCCCAAAGGTTTCAGGCGAAACGCGAAAAACTCTCTTTTTCTTCGCGATGTCAGTGCACGTGAAAAGGCCGCCACCGTCTGGAAGACGTTAAAATAACGAGCATTAGTTGTGTGGTTTACTAGAATTGGTATGAACTCTATTTAAAGGGAAGTACATCCACTTCCTTCTTCAAACACACTGTGGTAGTGAACTTATCGGCGAAACGAGCGCATCGGAAAGGAGGTCCAGAGAGAGACAGCTCATTACAGATGCATGGATGGAACATAAGAGCGTCCCCTTTGAAACACAGTGGATTGCCACCATGCTGGCTAAGCGTGCACGCACGACGCCTAGCATAGCGATCAACGCCTAGCGCCATCTATCAGAGAAATTACGATGCACGTCTACCCGTTGGCAATTTACAGCCCTCAAGATACGTCCCAAACGGAATTTGCGTCGTTTTGGGGGTCAAGGTGGGCCTAAAATTCGGCTTGCAGTGCGGTATGTGACGCCTAAATTAGTAATTGCATGTATACAATGTTTACATATTATTTGTGTCTTTATTTCTATACCACAACTTAAAGAGTTTTTATTTTTCCTACCAAATTTGGTACAAAATTTTCCCCAGATGGGAGCCCCTTGTTCTCGGAGTATATATAGCGGAACGAATGCATGCATAATAAGCGGCCCCGTAACGGGACACGTTTCTGCCCATACATGAGACAGATACTGCACCATTTCCATTCCCCCCAATACCAAATTTCAGTTTCTTTCACTTCGTCCCCTGACGTCATACTCGCATAGTCCACCTGTATCCACCATATTGAAACATGACGTCATCATTGGCGCGCGGCACGTGGATGCTTGTAAAATACTATTGTAGTACATGGCACTACAAGTTTCAATGCGAGATGTGCTGTTTTCTAGTTGCTGCCACAGATGGCGATGTGATCTCAGAGTTTTAGGAGACCCCACGAAATCTCGAAACGTGACGAGTAAGAGCTAACACTCTTAAAATCTCAGGCAGTCGATATTATTCACAGTCCTTTGCTACGGCACCACTTCTTCTGTGCCTTCTTTGACTACGCACCTTCTTTCACTACCTCCCTAAGGGCGTGGTTGAGGTGTTCATTGAGAATTGATAAAGTGGCTTCTGTCTTTATGTTCCTGAATACCAATCTTCGCTTACAAGTAATTCATCGCCCTGGACCGCGTTGTGAAGGTGTTGAACAACATTAATGGTTAGGAATTTTGTGTGTTTAAAATTATTGCAAGCTAATGTTCTTGTTATAAATATGATAAAACTTTGTCTCCGTAGAACCTTCCTTATTTCCGTTTGTCGCCGTAGAGTTGAGCCTTAAAGCCGCTTTACACTGGGAAACATGAAGTAGTCTGTAAAGCGTGAAAAGAGAGTGAGCTATCTTCTAGCCGAACTCCTTCTTAGAGGAAGGGTGTGCTGCCCAAGGCCTTGAATAGATTTGCATCGCAAACCGTAAAGAATACGTATTTTAGCAACTAAAACAAGTTACCTTTTCAAAACATGCAATCTACTCTAGTATTTACGAGTGTTTAATCGCCGTTTCAATACCTATTTGCTGACTTCGCGACCTCCGGTGTCGCGTTTAAAGCCTCCTGTCATTGCTAACTGGATCGAGTCACTATCCTCTCAGTATGAATCTGCCCTCCGTTGCCTACCGTAAGTATTTCGTAGATTGACCGCAATCAGCTCCAGGATTTGCGCAGAATACCTTCCCCTAAAAGGGTATGTTCTAGAAGACCGCTCACTTCCTTTTTGTAGTATGACTCCTGCGGCACCTATCCTTTACGTAAAACTACTAATAACCTGTTTAGAGACGCGTACGTTTTTGTCGCTGCGGCACAGGGAGGATCCTCATTGCTCGAGTTAAGACTTGAATTATAATGCCACATCCGCGCGAACAGGCGACGCTAGAGAGATTAATTATAGCGTCATCAGCGGCCGCTACCGCTGCCCCCTTTTGCAGGGCACTATGCTAATGCGTATATTGGGCACCGTTTGGCGCCGGGGGCTAGCTAGGCCCATGTGCGCCTCTTGAGCCGAAAGTTTAGGCTCAAGAGGCGCACATGCCGCTTGTTTCAGCGAAGCAATCAGTGCGCGTGCACTGGCAGTACATGGAAACGGGTGGCGCTATGCTAAGTTTCTCGTGTGTGCCAGTTTACGGCATTACGCAGCATGCCTTAGAAGTTAACTTTTGTTTGTGCAATTACTGGGCACTGAGTGGTGGATGTTAATAGCAGGGAGTTTAAGGGCAGCGTCCCCAATGCGTTCTCCTCGTCTTCGTCCCGGCCAAGTTGGAGTCTGAGAAACATTTCGAAACGTTTAGCGGTGCCTTCCACCGCCTCCCACCCGTTTATTACGATGGTTGCATGAGGCTTGACGTAATGGTGGTGCTCACGGGTCATTATTAATGCGAAAGCAATTACTAGGCTATGACGGCGAAAAGGCGTCCACACACGGTGTCCGCAAAACTTGGGAGCGAAATTTAAAATTTACGTGGATTAGCCAGCAAATCCAGGATATACACAGCGAAAGCTGTCGACATTTATTGTGTTCATTGGCGCTAGCATTAACAGCGTTGTTGACGCGGAAGATTCTGAGCAAAGGAAGGGCGCATAGTTGGCTTCCTGGGTCACTGGACGCGTCATTCGCGCCTTCTTGGTACATGGCGATGGTGAGAAAGCTGTGGCCTGCATGCATTCGCGCCGACAACATTGTGGCAGACACGAGGCAGTGCAGCAATATGCCGCAGCTTTCACTGAGTGACCAACCTCTCGCTAGCAACCCATTAACTGCCACTTACAAGGGTGGCAGGGTGTGCGCGCTGCGTGGGCTGAACGCAGGTTAACGGTACGGCCCCCGTGTGCTGTGCTATGTCAGTGCATGCACGTTAAAGATCCCCAGGTGGTCGAAATTATTCCGGAGCCCTCCACTACGGCACCTCTTCTTCCTTCCTTCTTCACTCCCTCATTATCCCTTCCCTCACGGCGCGGTTCAGGTGTCCTACGATATATGAGACAGAGACTGCGCCATTTCCTTTCCCCAAAAACAAAGTTTTGTTATTACATCTAGCGGGAGCTCACACTAGGCTAGCAGTCGACCATTTCGTGGTACATACGAGAGGCAATTGTGTGCATGCGCCGTTACCATGGTAACCGGGGAGCAGTAGTTGGTGCGCCGCGCGCTTCGTCGCCGCCATCGCCGCTGCCGCGCGCCCAATCCACCGTCGAAGATGAATGAGACGTCAGGCGGATGAGAAGTTGTGCGCATGCGCCGATACTATTGTAACTAACGTTTTTGGATCTAAAAACGTTGATCGTAGACAGAGAGACATCACAGCTGCGTCGCGGTCGTCACCACCGCCTCGCCGCATGCCACTCTACCACCCGAACCGCGCTTCACGCATGCGCAGCATTGCGTACAAAAGGTGGAGATGTAATCGGCGGCTGTATCGCAACGCTTGATATGGATGCACAGAAGGAGAGTCCAGCCACTGCTACCTGGCGGCATGGGCAAGAGAACAATAGATCCTCCGATCCTGAACTTGTCGCCTAGCGGTTGGCTACTCAACAAGCAGTGAATGAGCTTCAAGGCGAAGAGAGCAGCGGAGACGCCAGAACAGAGAGAGGAATGCCTTGCCAAACGGACACGCCATACTGCCGAGCGTAATAGACGCCGCATAGCTGCCGAAATGGAGCCTATGGAAGGCGTCAGTCAACGGAAACCAACTGAAAAGGATGTGAAGGCCCGTCGGGTGAATGATCACACCATTACAGTTTCCGAAAGTGCATCTGCGACCCGGACATTTTAAACTGATTTGGTGAACACTCCGTTTGGACACATTTGTAGTGTGGCCCCAAAAGAACTTGACACCAGTGAGTAATCCATTGCATGAAACTTTGCGTT